>JAWVWN010001349.1:0-12980 GCA_037367305.1 Phrynocephalus vlangalii
TTTTCTTTAAAAATCAGTTCGTTTTTTATTTTGTTCTGAAATGAAACAAAAAATGAAAAATGAAACAAAAATTGTTCTAGTAGCCACTGAAATCATCAAAAATATTTCTGAGATATCTTTTGATTTGGATGAATCAGGAAATAAATTGCTGAAGTATTGATGTATTGTATGAGTTGCCAAATTCTCATGAGACTTAGTGTAGTCTCCAAGGTTATATGATTTGAGCACAGTGCAGGCTTAGAAGTGGCTGAGCCTCTCCCTGCCTGAATAGAAAGGCTATCCAAGTTCTGCTATCCTTCAGTTGAAAAGGAAGAGAACCGGGCTTAAATGGTGTGGCAGCTACTAGGCAGGCACAAAGGCTATCCTCCCAGCTGATTGCCTAAGAGCACTGGGAGTTAGGAGTTTAAGAAATGCATTATGGGCATTATATGATGGGATTCAATTTAACAACATCCCTATCAAGAAATACAAAACAGGTACATGTATACTCCTTTGAAGGCTGTTTGGTAAAATCTCATTCAGAAATAAGACTGCCTAACACCAAGCCAAACAGAGTCTAGCAGCTTGCTACCACGCCATATTATATGTTTAAGAACACCTCAGCTCCTGTTTTTATAGCCTCTGGCAATCTATAAAAAGAGATAATTTACTCAAAGCCTAGGGTCACCCAGAGGGAAATTCAGATCTGCAAAAAAATGTTAGGCAGCCATAATCTCAAGTAGACATGGGCACGACTTGGCGAAATTCTCGTTTCTGTTTCCGTTCCTCGTTTCCGTTACGCAACGGAAACGGTAACGACAATTAAGCCATCAGAACTCGAAATCGAACCGAAAAAAGAAAAATTGGGTCTGATTTGTCGTTGTCGTTCATGGCATCGCGGTGATCGCGCGATGCCAAGTGGCACAGAAAAAAAGTTTTTTAAAAAAAACCCGATTCCTGGCCAAAAAAGCAGGCGAAAATATGCCTGCCTGAGTGAGGGCACCTACCAGAGGGGTGGTTTCTTGGGGGGGGGGTGTCCCTGGCCTCCCCCCCTCTCCTGTCCTGGGCTGCCCTGGTGGGGGGCATCCTCGTCGTCTCGCCATGCCATGCGGTGCAGGGGGATCCAAAATGGCGACCACAATATTTTTTTTGAAATCATGGTCCAAAAACCCTCCAAAGCACCACACAGAAACATGCGAAAATTAGGTATTTTAACTGCCTGGATTCTTACAGTAGCAGCAGTGGGTTTTTCTTGCAATAAAACGTCTCCATTTATTTTATTTTATTTTATTTTATTTTATTTTTATTTTATTACACCTGCGCAATGATGGGCTGGCCATGGGATGGGACCATGCAAATTTTTGGAGCCATTCCACCAATCGCATGGCCACTTGGCCAGGTTTTGACTGAGACTTCTGGGATGTGCCAGTCAGGCATAAAAAGCCCACTATAACCCTAGCCCTAACCCTAACCCTAACCCTAACCCTAACCCATATGCCAGTACACTGTCCTTCTTAGTGGGTCAGAGGCACCCAGAGGTGCAGCCCACTAACCTTACCCGTAATAACCCTAAGCCTAGCCCTTGCCCTAACCCCAACCCTAAGCCAGATCTGTACTCGCATTGCACTACACGCAAGTACATTTCCCTTCTTAGTGAGTCAGAGGGCGCCCAGCAGAGGCATTCTTCTCTCACCTCGCTCACAGTCCAAAGTTCCAAAAAACTCCAAACCTGTACGCCACTATGCTGTCCTTCTTGGTGAGCTAGAGGCACCCAAAAGAGAGGTGCCTCTGCCAGTGCCACTTGGTACACAATGGCTACACTGTCATGTACCCTTCCTTTTCCCTTTGTAGGGGGCCAGATGAGGCACCTACCCCAGAGAGGTGCCTCCAGGAGCCCGCTACCCTACCCCCCCAAACCAGTACTAACGACAAACAACAAACGAAATGACGAAATGACAAATTTTTGAAAAATTTCGCGACAAACCGAAACGAGCCGAAATGGGCCGGCTCCGACACACGACAACTCGAAACGTCATTTTTCCTGGTCGTGCCCATCTCTAATCTCAAGGGTGAATGATAAACCTGATAGTAAGCTTATGTCTGTGAAATTTTCAGTTATCCAGGTGAAGTTGAGTCATGCAATTTCTTTTCTTTTGAGAATGAAATGTTTCACTACCATCCAAGAAGCTTTATCAGTCTAAAGAAAGTTGCTATGAAGACAGCAATTTAGAGTTCACTTTGCTTTCATGCCACCCTGATCTGAATGAACTCAGGTGGACAGTAGGCTTGTTAGATGTACAATGGCCTTGGGTATGCAGTGGGATGTTGAATAGCTGGGGACTCTCACACACCTGTCGGATGGATCTTTCGCCTTTTTCTGCAAATAGTTTGCCTGGAATAGGGAATTCTGATAGGTCTGTAACAGGAAACCCAAAGAGTTGAGTTAAGTAGATGGTACAGAACTAAAAAGTGTCCAGCCCAGTTGAAAGCTGGTTTCTGTGTTTCTCTAAGTTCCTTTTTCCAGCAAATACCTTTTAACCAGAATTAGTATATAGAGCTTTATCAATGTCTGTGATTCTGATGGTTCTCAAAGAATTACAGTACATAACACCTAAATATACCGTATTCTCTCTATAAGGCACACTCCACCCCTCAAGAGTAAGGAGAAATGTCTATGTGTCTTATAGGACAAATACACCCCACCCCTGCCAGGAGCCTCCAGAGTGGCAGCTGCGGAGCCCCCTGAACCTAGTGCAGGTCCCAGCCTCAGGGGAGGTTTCCTGACCTGGCTGTTAAAAAAATTCCCTTGCACGATTGATTTTTAAAAAATAAAATAAAATAGAAGAGGGAGAGTAAACAGCCCTATTGGAGACCATAGAGATAAGAAAAGGGCTAGAGAGTAACCACCCACCACGACCATAGAGCCACTCTTCAAGACGGGCAGAATGTGAACCCAGGGGATGGAGCATAGCTGTCAATGTTCCCCTGGTGCTGGCTGGGATGGGAGGAAAGTGGTGTAATGTGTGCACTGAGCTACAGCCCCCAGCCAAACCCAGGGCAGCGGTGGAGCAGGGAGGGAGGGATGACAGCCGTCAGAGTGAAAGAGGAGCAGCAGCTGCCACCATTTCTGCCTCCCCCATGTCTACTGTGGTGTTGCTGCTGGTGGTGTGGTGTTGGTGACAGCGGCGGCGGTGGTGGCAGAGGCGCTTGCTGCTACTGCTAGCGCTTCTGCCCACCCGTTCCATGCCCTGGCAGGGGACGCACTCTGCTCATGGCCCGGAAACCACTCTTGCTACAGTGATCCACCTGTGGGAAGTCCCCCTTCCCTCTCCAGATGGGAGGCGCTAAACGAGGCCCTTTCTCCACCATCCCTCCCTGGGTCAGTCTTCCCCCCACCACTGCCCCATGCACCTCAGTGGTAGGTGGGGGAGGGCATCTCCTCAGTGCTGGCTGGCTCGGGTGGAGGGAAGCTGTGCCTTGTTGCTCTGCGGCCACCACCCAGGAATTGGTCTCGGCAGGCAGTCTGCCAAATCGCCCTTCCTCCTCCGCTGGCTGGGCCTGTCTTCCTCGGCCCCTGCCTGTCCTCCCACCTGCTCTTCCTCCTCTGCAGCCCTGCATGCATACATACAGGTGTGCACACATACTCCCCGCTCCTGCAGGCAGATTGCTCTACCTCTCACGTGCACCGTCTTTGGCTTTCCATTGGCCGCGGCACCAACTCAAGCAGTCAGTGGGAGCGGGCCAGAGTCAACTCTGCCAAAATGCACCTTGGGCACATTTGGAAAGGTGTGCACAATGACATTTCCACCCGGGACGTTTCCAAGAAAATAAATGTTCTGGGTAGACAGTCGGACAAAGGCTGGAAAATGGCAATGTCCCGGCCAAAACAGGACACTTGACAGGTATGGGATGGAGCGCTCCCATTCAGCCCATTTTGAAGACCAGCTCTATGATCATTATGGTGGGTGGTTACTCTCTAGCATGTTTCTCATCTCCGTGGTCTCCGGTAGGTCCATTTACTCTCCCTCTTCTAGTCAATGAAAAAAAGCAATTGTTAAAAGGAAATTTTTTAACAGCCAGGTTGGGAAGTCTCTGCTGGTGCTGCAGCTGGTGCTGGGACCTTCAGCAGGTCCAGAGGCCTCTGAAGCACCTGAGGCTTCCCAAGAGCAGCATGGCATGGAGATCTGCGGTGGGGGGCTTATCTTTGCATTTTACTTTCCATCCTTGCCGTTCCAGGCCTGCCAAAAGCAGCATGGCTGGAGAGTAAACTGGGGCTGGAGATGTACCAGGACCCCAGTATGTACAGTATGTGCAAATATTTTTTTTACACATACATGCCTCTAAAAACTAGGTGTGTCTTATGGTCCTGTGCATCATATGGAGTACAAAATACTGTAAGTGTCAAGTGCTGCTCCCTCAAATACTCTTTTATTTCAGAAGTACATAGTCAGGTCAATTTGTTTGTGTGTTTGTATTCTACTGTCATTAGAACACATGTAGTCAGTTCTAGAAATTCTTAGATAAACTTGACCTATATACAAGAAAAACCACCACAAATAACTTCATAATTTCAGAGGAATTTCTATTTGAGGTAAATGATGTGTGTGTGGTGTGTTGAAGTATGCAGATGTTAATTTGAATACATACAGAATATTAATGAGCTGCACTCACTCTGCTTATTGAATCAATCTCTGCCAATGAGTGCTTAAGATTAAAGTGACATTGGCTTTTTCATTATAAAGAAATGATCCAAAAGAAATACTGTCTTTTTACCTGGGGGTCAATCCAATTCACTACAACCCAGATGTCAGATCTTTCATATATATATATATCTTTCATATATATATATATTTGTTTTCGTAGATTTTCACGGGTATAGGTATGCATGTTAGGGTGGATTCGGGTTTCTTCCCGTGTAGAAATCTGGTTGTTTTGGCGACGTTTCGACGAGGTCTCACTCGTCATCTTCAGGCTGGTGTTCTGGCTTCTTTCTTCTTGAAGCAGAGCGTGATCTCAGTTGAAGTCCTTCTATAAATACTGCTGGGGGTGTGTGGTTTGCTTGCTCTGTTGCTGATTGTAGGTTCGTTTGTTCTTTTGTGATCTGCTGTGTGGCTGAGGCGATCGTTAAGGGCTTAACTGCTGGTGGGTTAGATGGCTGTTTAGAGACATCCTGTGTGGGTGAGGTGCTGGATGTGTGTCTATTAGCCTTTTGTTTCTTAACGACCTTGGTGATGGGCGACCTCTACGGGGAGGAAACCTTCCAGCTGACCAGAACCTACGAGAAACTAGAAGTCCGAAGAGCCACCATCTTATGTGACATTGCATTCCTACGCAACTGCCGAGATAAAAATGTGATCCCCACAAGCTTCCAACTGAAATTCCACTCAAAAACCCCATCCAGCGAAAGGATCCTGAAAAGAACAGAACTAGCCCTAATCAGAAACGAACTACACAAGAAAAGATACCTACTAGATCAAACCAACAGAGACCTACTCACTCTCCACCTCAAACTCAGCAACAAAATCCACCCAACACTCTGGAACACATCCAAGCAACTCGCCGCCTGGAGAGCTGAAACAGAGACCTCCCACAAGACAGACACACACACCAACAAACTCCACAAACTGGAAAAACGCCAGAAGCCCAACCCCCCACAGCAGCCCATGAAACAAACAGTTCACAACATATCAGACAGGACACTCACCATCGCAGAGACCAAAGTCCTGTCCAAAGGATTCAACTTTGCAGTCGCCCCCAGACACATCCCCACTGAAAACATCATATGCGGAGTGGAAGCCAGCCTAACCAAAATCAACCCAGATGAAGCCAACAAAATCAGACTCAAAGTCACCAATGTCCTCTGCTCCAGCAAACCACCCAGAAGCAATTTACACAAAGAAGAACAAAAAGCCCTCACCAACCTGAGGAAAGACAACAACATAATCATTCTCCCAGCAGACAAAGGCAATGCCACAGTGGTGATGAACACATCTGACTACCAAGCCAAACTATCCAACCTACTACAAGACCCGGCTTACATACCTTTGAACACAGACCCCACCACCTACCTGGAAAAAACCACCAAAGCCAAAATAAAAGCCTCTCCCTTAAGTGAAGAAATCAAGCCAAGCATCATCCCCAGAGAGAAATCATCCAGATGCCCCAAGCTCTATGGCCTCCCCAAGATTCACAAAGAAGGAACACCTCTCAGACCCATAGTCAGCTCCATAGGCTCACCCCTACAAAACCTCGCCAAATTTCTTGCCAAACAACTCCAGCCCTATGCAGAATCCATCACTTCATACGTACAAAACTCGTTCCACTTCATAGAAATTATAAAGAAACAAGACCTACAACCCAATGACCTACTCGTGAGCTTCGATGTTGTTTCGCTCTTCACACAAGTGCCCATTCAAGAAGCCTTGACAGCTATCCACAACAAATACAACCCCCCAAGCACATCCTAGATCTGACCAACCACTGCCTAACCAACACATACTTCATCCACAATGGACAAAGATACAAACAGATAGAAGGAGCACCCATGGGATCACCCCTCTCACCGGTCATCGCAAACCTATATATGGAACACTTTGAAACCAACGCGTTACAGAAGTCCGAACATAAACCCAAACTCTGGCTCAGATATGTTGACGACACCTTTGTTATCTGGCCACACGGGAAAGACAAACTGAACAACTTCCTCACACATCTCAACAGCCTACACCCCAAAATACAATTCACTATGGAAATAGAAGCCAACAACCAACTTCCCTTCCTGGACGTCCTAATCTACAAAAAACCCGACGGCTCCTTAGGACATACCATCTACCGGAAAAAAACACATACAAACCGCTACTTAAATGCACAATCACACCACCACCCTGCACAGATCAACTCCGTAGCAAAAACCCTCATCTCCAGAACCAAACGCCTCGCTGACAAAGACCACCTAAAAACTGAATTACACACTCTCTCGAATGCTTTAATTGCGAACGGATTCCAAAAAAACACCATCACCAAACTAATCCAAAAAGAAACACCCCCCAAGAACCAAGAAACAGAAGAGAACAACGGCACTGCCCTCCTCCCTTACATCAAAGGCACCACAGACAAAATCAGCAAAATTCTCCACAAACACAATATCAAGACAGCCTTTTGCACCGAACAAAAAATAGCCAACATTTTAAGAAACCCCAAAGACAAGATTGAGCTAGAAAACCAAGGAGTCTACGAAATACCATGCAAAGTCTGCCCAGCCACATACATCGGACAGACAAACAGGAGAATAAGCGCACGCATCGCAGAACACAAGAACGCAGTCAAAAAAGAAGAAAAATCTTCCTCTCTCTTCCAACACATAAAAACAACAGGTCATGAAATTGATTTTGAAAGAACCAAACTCATCTCCAAAACTGAACACTTCAACAGTCGAATAATCATGGAAGCCATTGAAATAGAGAAACACCCAAACAACATGAATAAACGTGATGACACCTCCCGCTTGCCTGACATCTGGAAACTAGCCCTGGTCAACAGACGAGCCTCTGTCACAAAGACTGACACCAGGTCCAAAAGGACACAAGATGCCACCACCTTCCATCCACACCAAACACAAACCCAGACCCTTCCCACAGATGAAACGAAACCACCATCCAATAACAAAACCACGACTGCACCATCTACCGCTACACCCCACTCCAGTCACCACATGGAGCACACTTACACACGCCAAAAAAACATTGGGAGACCACAGACACGTAGCCAGACCAAAATGAATTCACAAGACACAGGACCTCACTCCACCAAAGCCCAGGATGCTGCCAGAACGCCCATCACCAAGGTCGTTAAGAAACAAAAGGCTAATAGACACACATCCAGCACCTCACCCACACAGGATGTCTCTAAACAGCCATCTAACCCACCAGCAGTTAAGCCCTTAACGATCGCCTCAGCCACACAGCAGATCACAAAAGAACAAACGAACCTACAATCAGCAACAGAGCAAGCAAACCACACAAGCCCAGCAGTATTTATAGAAGGACTTCAACTGAGATCTCGCTTTGCTTCAAGAAGAAAGAAGCCAGAACACCAGCCTGAAGATGACGAGTGAGACCTCGTCGAAACGTCGCCAAAACAACCAGATTTCTACACGGGAAGAAACCCGAATCCACCCCAACATGCATACCTATACCCGTGAAAATCTACGAAAACATATATATATATATATATATATATATATATATATATATATATATATATATATATATATATATATATATACACCTATAATTACTTCCGAGAGTGTTCTTTCAGTGAATTCCTTTAAAGCTTTTGGCTGATCTAAGAGGGCCCTGTTAAATCATGGGTGAAACCAAAAAAATGCAGCTGGACAAAGAACATTGCTAGTTATAGAACATAAGAAGTACATAATCAAATCAAGAACTATTTGAGGTTCCAGTCCTCTTACTAGTATTTATATGCTTGAATTATCTTATTGTTCACAAATAGGTGCTACAAGAACACACATCATATACCCACCTACAATATTTCAAAATCATATATTCCTGTTGACTAATACCTTTGATTATACTTGTGTGCTGTAAAGGTTATTATGGACAAAAATGATAGCCCTATGTTATAAACACCTACAAACTGAGACTTGAAGTGCCAGTTAATGACAAAGGGGTTGACTCTGGGGAACTTACAGCTATTATCCTCTGTGAGTGTTTATACTCCTACTGTGCAACAAAAAGAATTTTAATCAGAAATTCAAAATTCTGTAGCATATAGCTCATGTGCCAGAAAGCCTATCAGATCCAAGAACTGGGAGTAAAAATCCTAGCTGGGCCTCCAGGAAGTATGGTCAGACAAGATGAACATGTGTGGCTGATGGGGTTACATGGCCTGCTACTTGTGGAATGTCCAGCAAGGTGCACCATTCCATGGTACCATGAGAAGTATGGACTGTTACACCAGAACATTCTGAGCACTTTATGCCCAGAAAACCCAGGGAACAGTTACCATAAATTGTAATCAACTTGCCAACTCATAATTATCATTATATACTTATCTGGGAGTAAGACAGCTGAACACTGTGGAATTTATTTCTGAATGCAGATGCATAAGAGCACTTTAATATTTACATATTTATTTCTTACATTTCTGTCCTGCCATTCCACTACAAATAGCACTCCAGGTGAGAACTTGGAAACTGAATAGCACTTGCTTTTCAAAAATGAAAAATACCAGGAAGTGTGTACCAGAAAATACAGCAAGAGGCGCTCTATAGGAGATACAGAGAGGATTTCAGACAAATACTTTGGTGTACACTGTTAGGACTGGATGTACGCTTGAATAAATTCATTTAGCCTCTTTCTTGAGTATTCAGATTACCAGACAGTCTTCATCTTTATCTACACATATGGCTGTTACATGCTGCAGTCCAGTTGGCCTATCAGACAGTGAAGTATTTAAGCACCAGCTGTTGCCCAAACTGCTGCTTTCTTTCAGAGGGCAAAATAATTAGCCGCCTTTGGCTTTGTTTTGAGTCTATCCATAGGTTCAGACATCATAAACAAACAAAGTGCATAGAAATCTGCCCCCCGATTACTCTTTTTCTTCTTCAAAATAATACACAGCACTAAGGGAAACATTTAGTTGTCTGCTATGCTATAAAGGGAGCAAATATTTAATTAAAATTGTATGCTTCTATGCTTCCATTCCAACAAAGAATGTCCTGAATTCTGCTTCAAAAATAATTGCCAAAGGAAATTATTTACTCCCTGTTGCTGCTTTAGCAGACTGAGCTAATAATTACAACAGGGAAATACAATTATTCACTACCTATGTTTTAAAATCCATATCATTTAATAATTACCAGGATGTGCACATACTTAATCATAAATACGTGAGGTAAGTGCCCATCTGCACAGTACTTGAATCCTGCCTAGATCTAAAGGGAACAATCAGACTAAGCTGCTATTGTTCCACCTCAAGGCTGTGGCTCATCTCATGACCTACTAATCTGCTCCTGGAGGTTACAAAGAGTAATTTAGCCAAAGAATGCAGTAATCACTATGATATGTATGCCACTAAACTCGTATAGCTTTCACACGACTGGGGCTTTCTATTATTCACACACTACAAGCAAAGCTGGGAAGTTATACCAGCTGCCCTACATGACTATGTGTACAGCAGCATGGTATGGCAGAATATACATGGCTGAACCTTGCCACAAACATTAGCCATAATCCTGTTATTTAACATAATAAATTGCACTAGAGTAAGCCTATTAAATGAGTGGGATGTAGTGAATCAACACTTCTGTATTTTCTGTTGATTCAGAGAAGTCTAGTACAACTGCAGCCTTCTGTGCTATAAGTTGCACTTGCAATAAGATCAATTGGATCAATGGAGTTTATGGTATCAGCAATATATGGTCACCAAATCCCCATTGATTCCATGGGCTTACTCTACTGCTATTTACTACACAAAGCAACCAGATTTTGGGCAGTAATATGCTTCCTTCTTCTGATAGTATAGGGACATGGTGACTTTATCTAGAATGCCTACAGATGACTATTTCTCAGTGAATTTTGAATTGCTGTATTGATCTTCTACAAAGATCACAGAATCATAAACTAAATGAATTGGAAGGGGCCTAAACGGTTATTGAGCCCAGTGCCCTCCTCATTGCAGGAATCCAAACCATAGTAGAGGGCTGTTCATTTTTTTTCTTGAATGCCTACACAGTGTTGTTTTGCTCACTACCTCCCAAGGAAATGGGTTCCATCGTTGTCATACTGCTCTAACAACTAAATCAAAACTAGACCATGGGTGATACCTTCATAGGCTGCTATTAGAAAAATAAAAAGTTGCTGAGCTTTCGAGAGCACAAGCACTCTTTTTCAAAGCAGGTATAAAGGTCCAAACATGGCAAGGGATGTAGTTTGCCAGGAGAGAGTTCTTAAAAGTTCACATGGCAAGATGGATGCCAGGCTTCTTCTTGGAAGGCACAGAACAGCATGGTCCGATGGGGCTGGACTTTTCAGGCCATTCAAACAAAGAGCTGCATAGTATGGGCACCTCCCTCTTGCTTAAAACCATCACTTCTCCATTGGCTCTTTTTTATTTTTCTACTAGCAGCTTATGACGGTATCACCCATAGTCTAGTTTTGATTTTGCTGATTTCAATGGCTGCAGAGCTCTAAACCTTTTTTTTTTTCTCTAACAACTAAGAAGGTTTTCCTGTAAATGAAACCATTATTCCACCTCCTGCATTCTGGGATTATTGAGAACAGATCCTGCCCTCCTCTGTATGAAAGCATTTAAAGGTGCTATTAAATCCCCCTCTGCCTTATTTCCCAGTCCCCTGATTATTTATTTATTTATTTATTTATTTATTGAGCTTATATACCGCCCGTCTTCCCAAAGGAAGTCCCATTAACTTGTTCCAATGTGTTTGCATCCTTCTTAATATGGTGTCCCAAACTGGAACACAGTACTCAAATGAGACCTAACCAATGGTGAATAGAGGGGAAGTAGTACCTCATGAGATATGGAGACTATACGTCTGTTGATGCAGCCTAAAATAACATTTGCCCTTTTTGCAGCCCTACCACAGTGTTGGCTCATATTCATTATGTGATCAACAACAATTCCAAAATCCTTCTCGCTTGTAGTATAACTGAGTCACGTGTTCCCCCATGTTGTAACTGTGTATTTTGTTTCCCCCCCCCTTAAGTATAGAAGTTTGCTCTTAGCCCTGTTAGATTTCATTCTGTCATTTTTCAGCCCAGTACTCAAGCCTATCAAGATCCTATTGAATTTTGTTCCCATCTTCCAAGGTATTAGCTGTTTTACCCATTCAAGGAGAACCACAAGTGGTCATCTCTGTTTATCCTTTGAAGGCTGGACTCTGCAGCAACCCAGGCAGGCCATGCAGCACTTCAATGAGATTATCAGTCCCGGTTTGTCAAACTACATTATGCACAACAACCAACAAAGCAGCCACCAATACACACGTGCTTTGCGTTCTGTTATTTTCCCTGAGAAAACCATCCCCAAAGCTTTCCATGTATCTGGGGTTGCTTCCATTATTTGTGCCTGTGTTCCCTTGAACCTGCTGCTTTTATTTAAAATAGAATAATGCCCCCCACCCTGACCATGGGTTATTTACTGCCTCCATGTTATGTGAAAAAGCCACCTTGAGGAAACTACTGCTTAAGGTTGCAGCATAGCCTGCTGGCACATGGATATACTGACTTATTTGACTGTGATGTAAGCTGCTGCCACTTTTTTTCTTTTTTATTATCCCTTGAACATCCACCGCTGTGCATAGAATTGTCTCTTTCTCTCTCTTTCTCTTTTTGCTTCTATGAATTTCTGCTTTGGGTTACCTAGTCTAACACTTGCCAGTCCTACTGATCTTTTAATAGCATCAATCCATATAGTTTCAGTCTTCCTCTACTCCTTCTTCCAATCCAATGTTACCATTGTCTTCTTCCTAGTGTTTTCCTGAAGATGTGGGGTCTACTATTTGGGTCTGGAAATGCCGCTTTGCCCAGTCAACTGCATCTTCAGAGCATAGGCCAACAATTTGCATGTTCTTATTGACAGTGTCCTGCCATTGATTTTCAGGTGGTAAGCAGTTTTTGCAAAGGTGGAAGAGGCTGTTCCAAGGACATTCCATACCAGCAAATCTGGCTTTCTCACATCTTCTCTGTAGCTGATACCACACCTAGTTGCTATTGGGTAGTATCATATGTGATGTGGTTGAGTAGGGAGATATCCAATATCCAATAGAGCATGGAATGAAAACAGTAACAATCTGAAAATAGACGCCTTTACGCAGGTGGTTAAAGAGGTGGAACATAGAGTCATTAAAATGGAGAATTAGAAACTATGAAGGAAGAAAAAAATAAGGACCAAGATAGACTAATGTTGATAGAAATGGATAGAGCATCGTATTTTCTGAGTAGAGATGGGCACGACTCATC